>OZ018317.1:195251116-195277829 GCA_963969495.1 Ceratothoa steindachneri
TATGACATCTTCATATTTACTTTTAGTGTTCATACTATTATAAATAAATATTTTTTAGCAAGCTCCTTGCGCATTACTTATATTGATCTTTATAATAGAGAGGTTATCAAATTAAAACTAAGATGTGATAACCAATAAGAGCATCATGCCAGAGGTTGATAACGAGAGGATCACAAAGTGGTGAATTAGGGTAACTGAAATACCCAAAGCTCGATTTGTCTAAAGAGGAAACTACTTAGGGATCGAAGCATCGTTGAAGCGCAACTCTCCTAGACTTTCTCAACCTCCTTGCAGATTTCCTTTCTGGTTTGGAGCCTCGGAGGCACGAAAGGATTAAAATGTTACTTGGTTATTTATCAGCCTCAATTCTGAAGTTTTATGTTACTGACAGTTACGTGCCTACTAGGTTGATGACTTTTTTACAACCTCATATCCCTGTGTCATAATTTGATGAGCTTTAATTAAAGATTATATAAAATATTACTTTTAAGGTGATTTGATAAAAAAACCTCACGCACAAAATGATTTTAAAATTTTTATTTCTGAGCTTGTTTGTCTAGTTTTTGAAGTCTCCGGCAGCATATACAAGATTGAACACAAACTTATGGGTCACATATATATATATATATATATATATATATATATATATATATATATATATATATATATATATATATATATATATACATATATATATAACATTATATAGGGTTATCAAACACAAAAGGAAGTAAATTAGTTACAATAATGTCATTGGACAGGATGAATCTCAGTGATAGGTTGTCCTTGTTGCGGCAGGACACGTGCAAGTCTTGCATAACTTTGACCGCACGCTCACAGAACTGGTTGATTTGGGTAATTATTGATTGGAGATTCATCTGTTTTCCAGTGGGTTTTCAAGCATTTAAGACCTGTTTGATATTCAATCAGAGCTGCAGATAGTTCATAAAAATCTTCAGCGCGGAACAAGTGGGTGCTGAACCAATGGTCACCCATGAGTACGAAATGAATGAACAGATTTTACGCAGCCTGCAACGGGTGTCAGGCATCAGAATAAACGCAAGAAGGGCTAGAATGGCACGAGAGTTCCAACGTGCATTGCTGATGTTTGGGATCTTTTGAAACTTTACAAGTGGGACCTTATTCATCTCAGTAAAGTGATGGAAGACACGCGTGAATTGATAGAGAAACTTCATGTCGTCTCTCCAGCCGCCTGTTTCCTTAATCTCAGTTTTACCGTTGCTGAAGGCTGCTTTTATTTTATCATAATTGCTCATCAAATCCTGCACAAAAAAGTAATCTATGTTTGGTGATTTAGTCGACCCATTCAGCTTATCGTCCATGACAACGCAAAGAATCCGATCCAGGACATGGTGCTGGCAACTGATGAACTTAGGTTTGAGGTGACCTTTATCTTCGAACATTTGCTGCAGTCGAACAACAACGCCTGTCTTTTTGCCGGTATTCAAGCTTGTTGTGTCGGCGACAAGCATAAAAATTGATGCCCACAGGTTGAACTCCTCTAACATAGCCTGGAGCCCTTTTGCAATTGTTACAGCTTTCCCATCCTTCAATTTGTGCGCAGCTAACTTTATTTCTGTCGCTTCATTCTTAAGGACCCTGACCTGATATTCAAAGTCCTCAATGCGTTTGCCGTCAAAGTTTAAGCTCCACTTTTACAGATGAATCGTGCTCACCAAGTGCTTCTTCACCTGAACAGCTCTCGTGTAGATAGCCTTGTGGATTGTTGACTGAGATGAGGTTGGGATTTCAATGCCCTTACCAGAAAGCTAGTGAAATACCTTTGCCACTCTGTGGGACGACAGCTTTGAGCTTGTAGCAAGGAGTCTTGCTAAGCCTGTTGGGTTATGCTTCTTTTTCCTCGTTGATGCTGTTATTGGATGAGTCCGTGCTAGTTTCGGAACATTCAGGTGGTGCTAAGCTTGAAAGTGGGCACACAGTCGCTTCCATTGCCTTCTTTCGCTTGGATGGGTGGATGGTCTTGACACTAGTAGGTTTACCAGTGGAATAGCCAAACTGGCCTTGGTCAAAATTTGCTGTTTATATAGGTTCTTATCTTCTTTGCACAACCATTTGACTTTCACCTTGGTCACGTCAAACAGTTCATTCAAAGAATTAGAGTTTTGTTTCTTTCTGCAGTACTCATATTCTTTCAGAAGGTCTTCTAGTTTTGCACAAATGGCTTGATCAGATACATTCAGGAAGTTCAATGTTTTTCTCCATAGGGCTTTTAGCTCCACAATAATTAGGCCGATCCTCTCACTCCGTTTTTTGACGGTGGATTCAAGAAATTTAAAGCGTCCAACGACGTGGATTTTCAGGGGAATGCGACTCCGTTCACTTAAGGGTGCTTCATAAACTGCCACGTTGCCTCTTCTGGATGGTGCTTGAAACTGGACTAAGTTATTTGTCCAGGTTTTCTTGTGCTTCTCCGTGTTAAAAAAGCTCTTTTTGAATGACATGTTTTGTACTCAGCAACTGAAATAGAAAATAAACCTAAATATTAAATAGGTAACAAATTAAAGAAACTGTTATTGAGCTTTTATATATTTGATTAAAAAACAAGCAAATTACAATTATAACAAAAAATAAGAGAGAAGGCAGACACTAATCAAATATTATATGCTATTATATTATATAATTAGTGAGAGAGTTAAATGTAGCTTACCAAATAATACCAGGATCTCTTTACAATAAACGCTGGAGAATACACAACAATTATAATAAGGCAATAATAATATCAACGACGGTAAAACTGCACTAGTAACTACCCGCTTTAAACATCTCGCTTATATACCGCACGCAAAATTGCTGAAGAAAATTCTGGAACTCGACAGAAATCGCGCCGAAATGAAAGTACAAACAACATCGGGAAAATGGCAGCATCCAAGCAACCATTTTAAGACTTTTTTACCATCTCAATTATTTTAATGAGAGATTAATCAAAAGGGGTTTGCTTGTTGGTTAAATTTATGTATGTAATGCTATCTGTATGTTATAGTATGACATTACATTATATCAATACCATATTATATCTATGGGGTGAGGGACCGATAACTTCAAGGCGAACCGACAAAAGGGACGGAACGCCACGATTTTACACGGGCGAAACAACTAGATAAGAGTGAAATGAGGTCAGGTAAATTATGGTCAATGGCAACGCTCAAGGTTACTCAAAGAGGCATGCACAAAAATATAATTTTATTTGCATAAAAATAATGAGAGAATTGAAGGGCAAAATTACATCAGAGAATTATTGGGCAAAATTACATCAGATGAACGAAGTGTGTGTGTGGGGGGGGGATTGTAGTTATGAATCAGACCATTAAGTTAAAATTTAAGTTATTACAGGAGGAGACTATTCAAATTGGGGGGGGGGATAAACTCAAGCGGTTTACTGAAGGGAGAGAGGGGTTGGCTTGCGCAGGATTCCGGGTGAGATATCAGGGTAAGGCTTCAGGGATGTATTCTGCACGTGAGGCGAGGCCGCTCGGAGCTTTTGAGCGGGAATTTAAAGTGATGACGGTTCTCCAAAGGGAGGGGGGGAAGTAACGTCCGGTCCAGGAGAAAGGATTTCGGCCACTCAAAAACGAGGGGCAAACGAGGAGGGCTTCGACAGGAGTTGATGGGTGAAGTCGGAAAAATCACTCGGTAGCGATAGTTAAATGGAATTACCTATCTGGCTGAGGCTAATTCCAGTACAAAGCTAGTTCAGCCTTCACTTTGCTTCGTTGTTAGCACCTGACTTGGAACTAGGGGAATCTTACTGAGTCCAGGCGAAACTTCTCAACTCTGTGTCTGCCTCATGGGAGTCGAGCACTATTTATGTTCTAGGCTCTTCCCGCAGGGGGTTAGCGGGAAACAGCTCTACTCTCGAGTCGCCTCGAATCTTCTTGCCGAGGCTATTCTAACCCGTGTAAATGTGGACCGTGGTGGACGCGGTTCGAGGCTACCGCTTGTGGAAGGGGAGGGGGGGGGTAGGCTTACCAATTTAAGCCTAACAGAATCTTCCCTAGCACATGGAACTTCCGTGCTGGAAAAGAAATTCCACGTGTGGAATTTGCCCCACACTGTACATGTGTAACTTAATAGAATTCCCTCCTGTTTTTCGTTCCTATTTCTTCGTGTGTTTTGAGCTTGTGTTCATGTTTTAATTTATGTATTTAAGCTATCTAGTGTATCTCAGTTTGTGGCTTTAGTATTTGTTGCTTGCTTGGATTTGTATTTCTAACAGTTTCGACTAAATTATGTTCGTTTCTGTGTGTTATAATGCATCCTTTTCTGCCAAAATCCTTTCGTATAAGTTTTATTTTATCAGTTTGTAAGTGTATATTTGGTTATTATGTTCTTTAAAAAATTCTTAGGTTGAAGATGAACGATCTGTTTCTGCTGCTGCTAGCTAAATTAACATCAGTCCCTCGAGGTAGACGAAATAGACCATTGATTTCCAAAGCAGGTGTTACCCCATCCTTGTGATTGTGTAATTTTGTTGTAAACGTACCGAATGTTGCAAAAGTCCTATTACAGTTATTACGATGCTCTCAACAAAGGACACAAGGATAGTTTTGATAAGTTAGACAATTTCTTTTATTATTTTATCATTTAAATATATGTTTACATTGTAATACCAATCAATGAGGCCACCTTCGTCAGCAAGCACACTCTCCATGTAAGATCTAAAGGCAACACACACATTGCGGACTAAATCCATTATCATGATGGCCCTCGCAGCTGAATGTCGACTTCTGCTTGTCGACCTTGCTGTGGTGGACCTTGCAAGACTTGCTCGCGACATGTGCCCACACATTGTAGTCAATGAGATTGAGCTCGTTCGACTGCGACAGCCAAAGGTACTTCGACTAAAAGTTCTTGTTTAACCATAACAACTGTTACACGGTTTTGGCTGTGTGCCGGGGCACCATCATGTTGAAAGAGGTTCCTCCTTTTTTTAGGATATTTCTCACCTACTGCAGTAATTTTGTGGCCAATATGTCCCTGTAATTGGTGCAGTTAACCTGTAACCGGCTGCGAACGACACCAGTGGCATCTTCTCGCTATTTGAAGTCAAGACGCTGACTATCTTCTCTGAGAACAAGTGCTGAGCCGTGGACACGTAGAGGAATGTGGAGGCATAGTGTTTTAAACTTAGCTCGCAGTCGTTTTGTTTGTTGATGCCCGGAGGGACCATTAATTTTTTTATCCTAAAAAATAAGAATTCGATTGTCATGAGCCTTTAAGTTATTGAGAAAGATCCTGAAGCTTTTCTGACGTTTTTCTCGCATAGAGTCGGTGAGAAGAGCCTTTTAACGCACCTCAAGCTGTTCCAGTTTGAGCTTTGGAGCAGTTTTGAAGGTTTTTCTCACAAACAAACGGTGGACACTATGAGATCTGCCTGAACGAATAAGATTTTTATAGATTGTCCTTGAATGGCCAGACTCTCTATCTCTCTCTAAATATATATATATATATGCCTTTTGGAGGTTTACTTCGAAGTTGGTTTAAGATTCGACATTAGCCGGTTCGTGAACAGGAAATAGTTATGATTTCAATGGGGATGGTGTACTTTTTAATTGCAAGGTTCTTTCAAAACAAATAATTCAGAGTGCAAGTTTGCCAAAGATTAACAAGTAGCTGGTACTCGTTTAGGGTTGCAAGAAAAAGACAATAACAAAAATATAACTTTACTAACAGATAAATAAATTTGAAATATGTACAAGTACGGGGTTTAAAGGGAATGATTGTACATGCGAAAATTAACTTTTGGCACGAGAGACATGAGGGATAAATATGGGATTAGGGGTCGGGTTCAGATCGCTGATTAAAAGGGTATTTTAATCCTGTGCTCGCAAAAAAGATTTAACTGTTCAGGTAGAATAGATTATAAAATAATCTGTAGGCGTCAACGATTGCAATTGCTTGCGTTTTCGTTGAAGGGAAGGGCTGGTCGGGATACCATGATTATAATGGGAAAATTGGGTTATCTACGGGGCGGATGAGGCAACACACGTTCTTTGGCGTTCGGAGATAAAAATTCTCGTCAGTTCTTTGCCGATTGACTTTGGCAGGATTTGAGGACTTTGTCCTCAAATCGAAATCGCCGGTGTCTCCAATCGCGACGGGTGAGCGAGGAATTTGCTCATACGCGGTGATAGGTGGGAAAGTCGTGGAGTGCTACACGCTAAACCGAGTCGGGAAATTATATTCGCACTCACTCGTGGCTGGCTTTGCCTGGCGACACCTTCCACGACTATCGCGATCTTGGAGAAAGGCAGCTACTCCTTCGGGGAAACTGAAATAAAAATGGCGTAGAATGTTCAACGAGCTTCAATCTATGCCGGAGGGGAGGGAGGCTGGCTGAAGGCCATGCGAGACGAGGAAAACGTGTCACTAATTAAATGCAGCTGGGGTACAATAAAATGGCGTGAACTGCATCCTCGCTGTAGGTTAGCTTCGCTTCCAACGCTCCATGCGGTGAGCTCGAGACCACATGGATACAGAAGGGCGCGTGGTCGCCATTCAACCGTATTCTTCTACAGAGATCTTCCCCGTTCTTCATCCTCTCCGCGTCTCTATGGACGGTCATTCGGCTGACGTTGAGGCACTTGGCATGAAGAACTTGTAGTGTTCCGCGCGCAGGAGAGCAGATCTTTCGATTCATTTCACTTCCATCTCAATACACTTGTACACTATGGAAAAGACGTTTAAATGAAAAGTGATGGAAAAGTAGTAATTTAAATTTGTCTATCATTCGAAAGATAAAAAATCCGACTCTAACAGAACCATTGCAAAACCTGGTATGTCTCTCTGCAGTTGTCTCAATAAACTCCTTTGCGAATGACATAACATTTATAACAATTTGGGGGAGGAAGTGGCTAAAAAAAGGGGTAAGTTAGAGTGGGTGGTATATAACTTTAAATAATGAAATTATTTCTGCCATAGTTTGAAATAACAGTTCTTAGAACTGTTATTTTCTCAATTCTGTATACATGTTCCTAGATTTCAACCTTAGCCCTGGTTTATTCCACTATTTAAGGCAATGCATGGCTTGTACCTGTTCATTCCTTGAAAAGGTCTTTAGGAATAAAGACGAAAGCACTCGCAATCGTTTTTCATTTTTCCGTTGTGGGTATATCTGCATAACTTTGACTCACGTAGACTTTTTGACCGTTTTTAATATATATATATATATATATATATATATATATATATATATATATATATATATATATATATATATAAATATATATAATATATATATATATATATATATATATATATTTATATATATATATATATATATATACATATATATATATATATATATATATATATATATATATATATATATATATATATATATATATATATATATATATATATATATATATATATATATATATATGTGTGTGTACATATATATATTCATGAGATTTTAAGTCACTTGTGTTTGTCTATGATATATGCCTGAGTGTAAGAGAGTGTCCGTGAGTTCCTAAATGAATGCTCTCGACATTCATTATTGGCCGAGTCACGTGATTTGGCTCTTTTTGTCTCGATACTACACTACGGCACAACGCATATAGATTGAAGTGAATAAACGGAGAGTTGATCACGGTTAGCCCTCCGAATTGGGAATAACGAAGGAGAGTATTCCGTCTCTGACCAGAAAGATTATGAAGGTAAGATCCGCTCAAGAGATCACAGGCGTTGACACGGCGAACCAACGGGAAACGATCTAACGGACGGACGTCGGAACAAACTCTCCTGACAATAAATGGAGTCACTCGCATAAATAGGGCTGGTTTCTGCGTAGGACGGGGTTAGGGAAAGAGCCGTAGGACACCAGGCGTCCCATGAGAGACTTGGAATGTAGCCGTGTAAACAGCCCCAAGTCACTGGCGTCTTACAGCGGCTGTGACGGTGGGGGGGTGATAGTTCTCGTTTTTAACTTTCCACTGGGGAATGATGACCAAGCACAATGGAGGAAGGGAGGGCTCCTGACAGAGTTTTGAACTTATTAAACCGTGTGGGGGCCATAAACTAAAATGATATGGCCAGACTATGTCAGGGAATGTTTGCACCTTTGCCCTTTCTTGGACTAAGATCCACACGCCTCCCCTCCTAAGAAAAAATTATTTAAGGAGCGAAGAGACTGGAAAAATTTTTCTTACCTTCCTTCTAAGCAGATGAAAGGCGGGGAGAAATGCGTATCTCCAGTAACAGGCACTAATAAGTGGCCTCATACACGTGAAGTGTGGAACTCATTATGACAAAAAGAATACCAATAAAAACCAATTAATCACAAAATTAATAATCATGCATCACTAGAATACATAACTTAAGGCAAAGAGAAATTAATAATTGAAAGTAATATATGCAATGCATAAACGCAAAAAATCAATTACAGCAATTATATATACAAAGTGAAGTCTTTCGTATTAGGCGACTGGAATTGCACTATACATGGTTTGGGCTAAAGGAAACAGCTTCTCAGTGGGGAAGGCCGGGTATTTTCACACATTCTTCTTCAGGGGGATCTGGTAGTACGCCTTACAGAGATCGATTTTGGTGATGAATTTGGCGTCCTCAAACATGTGCAAGTTCTGATGGAGGAACGGAATTGGTTCGGAATCAAAGGCTGTAATGAAATTTAATTTGCGAAAGTAGACAGAGGCGGAACATCTGGTGGGGTTTCCAAACCTTGACAACGGGGAAACAATATTGGGAAAGTGAGAGTTCGATTATCCCCATTTTTAACAAATTTTCCTGGACGTAAGCGATTAGCTCCTTATCCGCTAGACAGAGGATTTTTCCTAGGTTTAAAAATATTTCAAAATACGACATATTGACGTCATACACGGATAGCTGAGAGTTGACCCAGAACAATACAAATACCCACACAGGAAAGATACACTAAAGAAAACCAAAACTCTCGGAAAAGACTTAACCTCTTTAAATTGAAAGCCTTAGACTCTTAAATCCAGCTCGAAATTGTTTTAAGAGTTTACTAACCACAAATAAATTGCACTCCAAAACTAAGAAAAAAAATAATTAGTTCCACTTCGTGAAATAACCCTGAGTGAATTAGTTAGGCAACTTGACAATAAGACAATACGCTGGGGGGGAAGGGACTGAAAGTTTAATGGTTTGACTGGTATCAAAGTTCTGACCCTAACACCTGATACCACAATTTTAATTATTACATTATATATATATATATATATATATATATATATATATATATATATATATATATATATATATATATATATATATATATATATATATATATATATATATATATATATATATATATATATATATATATATATATATATATATATATATATATATATATATATATATATACTTAGGTGTTGAGGAACGACACGGTGGTGTCACGCACTATACAGAATCGGGCCCACAGGTATTCAACAAAGCCTGCAAGCAAGTCCCGGCTAAGGGCTTGTGCCCAATTTATATTCGAGTCCGTTAATCCAAGGTTGGCCAATAATAGGGGGGGAATCAAGATTACCGTTTTAGGTCATGAATTATTGAAAGAAAAACCTCTCACAAAAATAACCTTTAATATACAAGAAAATAATAGAATTATTATTGGTCAGGAAAACTAAGCAAACTAATATAATAATGAATAAGTGACCAGTTGTTAATATAGGTGGGCGAGGAATTAATGGGGATGGCCTGGGAAATGTAACAATCACTTAAAAGACCATTATTAAACGCCGGTTGGGATAATACTAATTGAATGCGGGAAATTACCTAGGTTGTCGAGAAGTGAATTAAATGGAGGAAAAATCACGGGACTGGGACCTTGATTTTACCTTTTTGGCGTTGAACTCGATGAAGCCTCGTAGAGAGGAAGATGAGCGTTAATTAGGTTTCGGGGAAGGGGGCGGAGGGCGCTACAGGGACTGGTGTTGGCTCGGCGACCAGATTTGAATCTGCACGGAAGGACTTCTCCGATTTCCTTGTTCTTGTCTAACGGTTGGAGTTAAGTTACACATACCTTGTAGAGTGAAGGGAATGAGTGGTGAGTTGATCTCGGTTAGCAAACTGAATTTGAAATAACGAAGGAGCCTAATCTGTTTCTGACCAGAGAGATTACGACGGTAAGATCCGTTCAAGATATCACGGAGGCGCGACACGGCAAACCGACGGGGAACGTAACGGACCAACGTCGGAAGAAACTCTCGTTAACAATGAATGGAGTCGCTCGCATAAATATGGCAGGTTTCTGCGTAGGACGGGGTTAGGGAGAGAGACGTAGGATACCTGGCGTCCCATGGGAGACTTAAAATGTAGCGCCGTGTAAACAGGCCCAAGTCACTGACGTCTTACAGCGGCTGGGGAGGTAGGTGATATTTCTCATTTTCGACTTTTCACTGGGGGATGATAACAGGGAAAAATGGAGGCAGGTGGGTCGCCCGACAGAGTTTCGATCTGATTAAACGTTTGGGGGCCATAAACTAAGGCAATATCACAAGCCTATGTCTAGGAATGTTTGCACCTTTAACCTATATTGGGATAACCTCCACAATACTTATGTTTTGATTTTTTTTTACAGGATGGTACCGAGGAAAAAAGAGTTCTATGAATTTCGCAATTTCACGAATTGGGAGGGAAGCAGCTGATCAATAAAGCAATTGTATCCTCTGCAGAGTGAACCCTTCAAAACTTTGAGCAGGTAAAAATTCGCCTGTTATCATGTATCCAGACCTTACTTCATCTATTGCACCAGTACCACACAGTTCTGAGTTCCCCGTACCCATTTCTCCACAAAGAGAGCAGCTTTTACAAAGGAAAATCAGTTCAGAAGAGGATGAATTCATTGATCCGGATTACAGAGGTGCAACTGAGGAGAAAAACCCATACTACCACAAACCAAAATGATATCAACGACCTTGTCAGAGCTATTGGTCTCACAAAGTCTAATGCCAAGCTTTTAACTTCGTGACTTAAGCAGTGGGATTTCTTAGATGACAGTGTGAAAATATGAGGTATGAGAAATCGTCACCAGTGTTTTGCAAGCTTTTTTAAACCTTAAGATGAGCTTTGCTTTTGTCACAATATGACCAGTCTGTTTGAGGCAATCGAAATCGCCTGTAACCCCAAAGAGTAGTGCCTCTTCATTGAAGCTCGTCCACTAGCCACAAAGCAGTGCTCCTTCAAAAAGGGAACATGTAGCAATCTCTCCCTCTTGCTCACTTGGTCCAGCTTAAAGAAGAATAAAGCACTATCACGATCCTGATGGATGCATTGAAATATGTAGAGTACGGTTGGGAGGTTATCGGAGACTTGAAAATGCTCGGTTTCTTGATGGGTCTCCAAGTCGGCTCTACCAAGTTTCCTTCTTATCTTTGCCTTTTAGACAGCATGGAAATCGTCGTACACTACCATCAGCGAGATTCACAAAAATGGACCGAGTTTATTGGCGAGAAACAACAACAAATGGGAACCTTTGTTGGACCCCAGAAAAGTAGTTTCCTCCTCTGCACTCAAAGTGGACCTTATAAAACCATTCAAAAGAGCTTTAGATAAAGAGTCTGCAACTTTTAAGTATCTCCAAGATTTCTTTCCTAAGCTATCTGCGGCAAAAGTGGAAGCCGGCGTATTCGTCCCTCCCAAAATAAAAAAGATCATGGAGTATAAGGAGTTTCACGGGAAGCTCACTAGGACCGAAAAAGCAGCGTGTGACAGATTTATCGTAGTGGTTCTTGACTTTCTTAGCTTGGGAGTAGTGTTGTAGGCAAAATATACAAATATGATGGCGTGAGGTAAAAGTTTTCCACTTTATACTTTGATCATTTTCTGTGTTATTCTAGAATTATATTGATTTATTTATGCTAAATAATGTAAATTAAGTATAGAAGAGTTTATTTACATTAAAAAAATAAAAAATTCTGTATTAAAGCATCCATTTTGACCAGAAATATCATCATCACTCTCCACAGCATTTTATCTGTGTCCATGTCTAAATTACGTTGTTCAACATCGTAAACAGTTTCTTCGCTTTCACTTTCATCAGAACCTAATATTTCTTCATTAGTGCCTCTGCCTAATAATTTTTTATAGCTTCATCATTCATATTTATACAAAATGGTGGTATAAAATTTGCCAATATGCAGTAAAACAACCTCCAGACTCAAAACAACAAACAATACTGCGGTGACAAACCACATGAAGCATAAGTCAGCTCTTACACGAAGGTACCGAAAACCACAGCTGCGCAGATCTAATGCGCAATTACGCGTAATTAATCACACAGACGAAAACTATTTATAGCTTGTAAAGAACTTGGTGAGAAACTACTGCAAGATAGGTTGCAGGATGTCCCTGAAAGTCCATATTCTTGAGGCTCATCTTGAAATATTTAAGGAGAACATGGAAGCGTACTCCGAGTAGCATGGCTAGCCCTTTCACCATAATCTACTGGACTTTAAAAACCGCTAGCAAATATCCTATAATGAAAATCTGATGAGAGACTATATTTGGGGGCGTATAGTATACGCGTAAATCACTAAAAATACTCATTTCTAATATTTTGTCTCACTTATGTAATTATGGAATAAATAAATGCTATTTTTGTATAATATCGTTCAAATTTCCACCTTCTTCCAGAGGAAATAGGTGAATTCCATATAAATATCATTATCCTGGACACAAAAGCAAAGTTCGAAATAAATAAATATTTTTTCATGTATTTTTGACAGGCGAATATAAAATAACAGTTTCTACCCAAAGAGAAAAATCATGTTACACAGTGTTATAAGTCCAGAGCGGCTCCCTGTTTTGGGACTAATGTTAGCATTACAAAGGGAGATAAACTAGATATAAGACATTATTCAACATGAAAAATAAGCTCATTTACAAGTCATTGTTAAAATTAAATTAAGGGGTGAATAGAACCCCAAAATCCAAGATTCTTGCACATGTTGAATTGGAAAGAATCCTCTCTTTTCTTTAGAGCTCAACCGGAGTTTTCATTGAGCATAATAAGGCGTGGAATCCATTATGTAAGGAAATTAAAGGCCTAAGTTTTCACAAACTTTAGAGCAAAGAAACGAATAAATGCAAAGTAGATGTGTATAAATAGAAAGTTTTACATGAAGACTAGACCAGAAGTCACATACTATGGCTGTACATTGAGTAGTTCTCACAAATTGCAAAGGAAGCCAAAAGTACAAACTTGGCTTCTTATGATGAGTTTAATGGATAGGTAATATTGGAAGGTAACCAGGGTATGGTGTATAATTTATGTAATTCTGCGATGTAATTTTCTTTGCAACTACATAGTATAAGTCAAGTGTATTGAAGGAGGAGCAACCTTTGTAGGTTATGTTTTGTAATGTTGCTGTGTTATTTAACGGAAGATATGAGCGAAGTGTTTTATTCCAGGAGAATTATTTTATGGATGTTGTGGATATTTTTGTACGGCGTTAGATGTAAAAAAAATAGAAAGAAAGACAGAGAAAAAGAGAGATTGAGCGAGACAGACAGACATAGATTTTAAGAAATAAATATATATATAAGTATATTTCGTTGTATACGGCCAAGTATATATGTAAGTTTGTTCCGTATAGAAATAACTCCGTTCCTTTTTGTTCTTTCTAAGAGTGCTTTACTTCTATTTGTCTTTTGCTTGATTCTTTAACCTTCGAGGATTCGTAAATTAATATATCTATTGCCATGTGCAGCGTTTCAAAAATTTAATTAAACATTAGAGCAAAAATATACTTTTAATTACATAAAAAAATGATATAATAAAACTTTAAATATACTAAGAATATACTAAGAGGATCTAAGTAGAAATTAATAACACCAATGAGTACTACGCGAGGGTTGACGCAAAAAATCACTTTAATACGAAATGTTAATTAAGGAACATAATTAAATTGGAATCTTTTTACCTTTAAACAAAGGTAAAAGGCTATTCCCGAGGAATAGCCTCGGGAAAAAAACTCCCGCTTTGTTCCACTATTTCTTAATTCCCGGATTGACTCCGGTACTCCTCTTCTCTTGATCGCGAACTCGATTCTCACATTTCTTATCTCCAGATCGAGATATATATAACTCAATTATTCCCTGGGGGGAGGGGAGAGGAAATGAGTGCTTACCTTTGAGCCTCTCTCCTAGGGCATCACTTTCCAGCCCTAATGGTCTCTTTTGGTTTTCATCGGAGAAAAGGAAATTTAATCTATTTGGCGAAACTAGACCTAAACAATAAGAGGGGACAGTGAGTCTGTACATAGATTTTTATTCTCAAGGTTATACCACCCTCCTTTGTTTATACTAACGGGCTACGAATTCTGCTGATTATAATGTTTCCTTGCGAGCGATAACGCGGCTTATTGTGCCAGAGGGGCATAAGGGGAGGGTGGGGGCTTAAAGTATCGGCGCATATGCCACGTAGCTTTTGACGCTGTGTAACCAAACTAACGCCTGTTTGGTCCTTGCGATATTGATTTTCCCACAGTATATATATCGTGAGAGTAAAAAACGATGAAGGAAAGAGTGAGATATCTGAACTCTCCACTTGTTAGTTTTTAAAGTTACAGCACATAGCGTCTCAGCCACGGGATGAAACGACTTGCCGATATTATTCGGCACTTGACCGCTCTTTGGTAGGAAGTGACAATTTGGCGAGGGAATAAGGTTGGGTAGTAATGTGCTTGATAGATCGAAAATGTGTTTAGAGTAATTTTTTAAAAAATGGCTATGCGCAACACATCTAATTATTTATAAAACTGTTCACAATAATGAACTTGTCTTACTCCACGTATTGAGTCTCACTCGGTCCTATATTCTGGCTCTTAAGCACGGTTGATTTGAAAATCTCGCATTTCCATCTTTCGTCCCTTCCACTCCTCGTTTACTGCCCACTAAAGACTAGTCTTATTATCTGGTGTCTTTAGAGTTTCCTTAAAAATCAATGTAAATAATAAGGAGATAAATAGTGAAAATAAGGATCACAAAGACTCTGGTATCATAATACACTTAGAGTTTGGGCTGGAAGAATGTATTATAAAACCCCATGATTTCGAAGATTTCGCTATATAAATGAAGAAATTTCACCCCCTCTCGTAGGTCATGTTAGGTCTTCTGACCTCTGTTTGCTTTTTGTGTCTCGGAACAGTTGGCGGATAGCACGCAGGGCAACTCTGCAGGTGAGCCTTGCCACGAATAATACAATATAACTTTTGGTTCTTGCAGCAGAATGAAGTCAAATGGCAACCACGTGCCATTCTGTACCCAGGTGTATCCTGAGATCACCTTATAAAGCTGTGAAAGCTTGGCTAAACCCGGACATGGAGGCAGCCTACGCCGTTATAACATACCCCAGCTGATTTGCCTAGAGACTGATTTCATCGTCTCACACGGCTACCTCTCCGCAAAAATTCTGGCCTTCCGCCCGAGGATTGAAATCCGTTAGACATTCGTAACAACATTATAACAATTCCCCCTTCCCCTGAAGAAGTCGCTAACTTTTCCCCAAAATCACTCGCGCATCTGGAGCCACCTCACCAGGCGCCTATATAACCCTTTGACTAAGTTTAGAAAGGAGCACTGTTAGACTTCCGACCTCCTCTGGCAAACGAGCTGAAGGACGCTCGTCCCCTCTCCCCCGTGGCGATTTCGATTTCAAGTTGAAGGCTACATCGATCCGTGAACTCTGCCATAGTCAATCGGCAAGTATCCCTATCCGTGAACTCTTCTATAGTCAATCGGAAAGTATCGACTTTAGTGAACTCTGCCATAGACAATCGGCAAGTATCTGACGATGATTCCCAACTACAAAGGCTCGACAAGTGCTCCCTCATCTGAAACAAAGGTAACCTGACTTCTTCCGTCGATTTCATTGTGCCCCAATTGGCTCCTTTTCGACAACGAGCACGTAAGGTAATCGTAACCATTGCCGCCTGCAGATTAATATTGAATCTGGCTTACCCCATTGCTCCATTATTTGTGTAACGCCGTGATATAAAACCCCCTTTTAAATTACCAAACTGAATCTGACCTCTTTAATCCCTTAATTAACTTACCTATATCTCGTGTGAACCTTTAACCCCATCTGTGCGACCATCCCCTTTAAACTCAATATTTGTATAAATATACATATCATTTTTGTTGTTAGTAATGATATATTTTCGTTATTGTCTTGCTTTTGCCAACTTAGCCAACTTGCACTCTGAAATATTTGTTTTAAAAGGACCCCGCAAAGTTAATAATAAACCATGCTCACTGGACTCATCACAATTTCCCCTTTCACTAACGGTCTTTAACCAACTTCGGCCCAAAGCCCTAAAGTACCTATGTATATATATAGAGAGAGTCTGGCCATTCCACGACAGTTCTAAAAAATCCCTAAGAGTGACTGGTTATACTTGGCAGAATTAATTCAACAATCTAGAAGGTTATGTATATCAAACTGGGCGAAACAAATTAAACTTTACTACTGTACAAACAGAAATTAAATACTGGACATGGAAGATAAATCACAAATAAAACAATGGACATGAAAAATAAATCAAAGTATACACACTAGGCCGCACACGACTGGGAACAATTCCGAGTGGATCTGCTCAAAGTTATGACGGAAAATATAACCTGTATTCCAGTAACCAGAGTCAGCCTCGAAAGTAAGGATCGAGGGAATATTTACCGGAGAGGAAGCTGAGCTCGAGAGATCTTTGCTTGTTTGTTTCGTTTTTTCTTCTTTTCTTGTCTTCCGGCTCTTTGGGTATGGGAAGCCGAGAGTAAGAAGCTTTGAAGGGACACAAAATAGAAACTCGTAAGGATAATGCAAGCAATCAGGGCACTGGGTCATATTCGAACAATTATGGCTGGGTCTAGTTTAAGTATGGAATTATTCAGAGGGCAATGAATCTTTTAGTTGATATTTAACAATTATCCCAACTTAATTCCAGCCTACGTTCGGTCAGCAATCAGAGCCTGTAGGCCTTACCTTACTCGACGTGTCTTCATAGCAGAATACTAATTTATCCAGGCCAATGCTTTACTATATATACGAAGCCCCGGTAGTGAATATTACAGAGGTGCCGGAAGGGGAATTTTACTAAATTTATATATGTAGAGGGGCACCGGAAGGGAATTTAAAGCTTCAAGCCATGTCGCGGAATCAATCGTTGTTACTAGTAGGCTCGCTATAGGCCGTCATATCACCGGGAAGGGACCTCAAAAGAAGCCGATCGTGGGTTCTTTCCACCCTACGCGTCTCTCTCTCTCTCTCTCTCTATCTGACACCCACATGCTTCTGTTTGATCCGACATATTCTTAAGTCCAATCGGTAGAAATTAAATGAGGGAACGTGTTTTCAGAGATGGAATTTGTCGGAAGACAGTAGGGTGGAAAGGAAAGCAAAGATAGTAAATGGAAATAGTCACTAACCCGGAGTGTTGGCATTTGGAACATGGATCTCTACACTCCCTTCTAAGAAACATAAACGGTAGAAAAAAACATCATGGGGAACTTTCCGATCATTTCACGGAGTAAGACATTCATGCAGGTGATCTATGTGATGAGGTTCTGAGTTCTCAAAGTAGAAATATTCTACTTGTACGAAAAGATGTGTTGAAGGAAGATATCATTTCCTCATATAAATATTTTTGGCTAGCCACTGAGGCGAGAATATCTGCCTCGATGTGGAAAGGTTGACCAAGGTGGCCCCCATTCAAGGTATTTGACTATATTTAGGTAGTTCATGACTGGCATCCGTTCAATGAACTGATCTTCGTTTTACATGCAATCCAATTGTTTGGTATTGGCCAATTGTCCTGGCCTGCAAATTGCAATGAATGCCAAGAGTACCGTCAAAACTATAGAAAAATAAGCATGAATAGGCATTATTTTTGGTAAAAATATTCGATAAAATTTGTGAGTAAAGTAATATGTATTTGAAGAAATCTTGCATCCAAAAATAGATAACGATAGCTTTTAATTTAGTTTACACGCGAAAATTCCTATCTTCTGAATTTCAAAACTTTGGGTTCGACAAGTTTTTAAGAAGTCATGTTGTCCAGTGTAAAAGCGAAGGAATGAACCTAAATGTATACCACGTAGTTTGAGTGCGGTAGGGCTCTTTTTCATGCTCCCCTGCTAGAAAACCACTCAAAAGTAAAAATAATAGAGCGGTTAGGTTGACCTTCGATATGGAGTACTTAATTGTGGGAAAGTGTTTTCAGCAAAGAAAGCAAATTTAATTTGTTCTGGTCAGATGGAAAGCAGCAGCTAATGGCTCATTCAGGAAAAAATTGAAATTTACAGATACGGAAAGATCATTGAAATTGTAAGTGACATCGTTAAGCTGAAGGCGAGTTTTCAGTAGTTAATTTACCCATTTTCTTGGGAAAGCCCACGCTACAGTACACATAAATTGGCTTCAGTTATAGGATGTTCTTGGCCAGGAAACGGTTGGCTAAGTGTTCACCAGTAGAGGTTAACATGGCTATCTCCCATCCAAATGCCAACAAAGACCAATGTTGCTTAACTTCGATGTACCACTTTTGGGGTACTAAGATATCAGACGCTGACCTTGTCATGACTCCAAATTTGTCTTATTTACTATGTTGTAGGCTGGGATAGTATGTAGTATCGGCTGAATGCACGTAATGAGATGGAAAATCCAAGAAAGCAGATCTTTAGACTCTTTATTCGGACATAAATTCTGTAAGCTACTGGTGCAAAAATCAATTTTGATGTCTGGTATTTTTCGGCTGGTTTAGTTATGGCTCGGTCTATGGATGGCTTAGACTTATTTTCTCGAGCGGACAGTTGTTGAAAGACGGAACTCTGATAACTTAATGAACTTGGACTTAATTTTGATTGGTTATTTATCGAGTTAAAAAATGTGGGCGTGTCCCACCGTTGACCAGTCATGCAGTTGGTGGGGTTTGCTTGAATACAAAGTTTATTCGTCTGTGCAAAGAATAGAGAGAGGGAAAGCAGAGTATGTCTATCAAAGGAATTTTATAAATAGATGGTAAGAAAAGGAATTTATCAATTTCTTGTTGGCCTTTTATAGTTTCTTGAAACTTCTCTAGCCTGAAGATGAAAACTTGTAGTTTTCTAAACGTAGTAAGAAATTAAAAGATGTTGCATCCGCTTCTGGTGGCTCTGAGATTTATCTCCTAAATATTAAATGCAGGTTTCACGGCGAGCTCCATATATATATATATATATATATATATATATATATATATATATATATATATATATATATATATATATATATATATATATATATATATATATATATATATATATATATATATATATATATATATATATATATATATATATATATATATATATATATATATATATATATATATATATATATATATATATATATATATATATATATATATATATATATATATATATATATATATATATATATATATATAAATTTTAGTACAAAACACCATTATTAAAGGAGAAGTGACCGCACAAGCCTTCATATAATGGAGGCGATCCTAATCTAAGAAGAAAAACCGAAGATTAATGCCCAATTGACCACACCCAGCGAACCTTAAAACTCTTTACGGATTAACGGTCAATAATGACCGAAATCCCATTCTAAAATGTACCTTTTCTAACTACTTCCTGTCAACCACATTCCCCCTTCTTTTCAATATCTAAATTATATTTAGTACATAAATGTAATGCATTTAAATGTTTAACCAGTGTAAAATTAATTCGTTCGAAGATGGTCAAACGTGACCGAAACCTCAGTTAGCTAAAATAAACCATGAATATCGGAACACTTATCTTTAACCTTTCGCAAGACGAAAAAAGAATTATAAGGAAATTAGAAAAGCAAAGAAAGGAGCTGATCAAGGGTTAACTAGATCTGGTCTTTAATAAAACATGCATAAAACAAAACGTCCTACCCAAATATACAAATATATATATATATATATATATATATATATATATATATATATATATATATATATATATATATATATATATAATATATATATATATATATATATATATATATATATATATATATATATATATATATATATATATATATATATATATATATATATATATATAAATAGCATTATTGTAGGTGAAGGGTGGAGTGCACACAAACTCGGGCTCATATGTGTTTATTCATATACATACACACGCACATGGACTCGCACTCGAGTCTCCTTCCCCCTCCCTCCTAGCATTGGTCACTACCAGCCTTTGTGACATGTGTGTGTCCCCTCCTTCCTCCCCCCAAATATTTTAGTTGTTGAGCTTTATTCAAGGATTCAGAGTCTACACATACATACGCACACACACACACTGGAGCTTTATGAGGCATAGCCTCGCGGACTCTTCGTACACAAGATTACATTTTCTTACCAACTCTTGCACATACACACACACGAGCTTTCTAAGACATGGAGTCACACTCAAGTCTCCCCCTCTCCTAGCATTGGTCACTACCAGCCTTGGTGACATGCAGGTGTCCCCTCCTCCCCACATCTCCCCCAATACTTTGGTCAGTGACCTTTTTTGAAGGATTCAGACTTTCTAAGGCATGACTCGCATCGATATTGATTAATTGGTTGTTTATCCATCCACTGTTTTGATTTTTGGGGCACAGGATTTAATGAAGCAAAGAGATAGTAATCTTCGTTATGCCCTTCGCTCTGAAACGCTTTCTATGATTCCTTTCGATATTATTTATTTGGTTGTGATTTTCTTGAACATTTCAGCGTTTGTCAGTTGACAGCTCCTTTTACAGAATAAGTGATTTTCTTCTCTTTTTTAAAATGTTTTTTTTTTAAAGGGCTAGCTTGATACAATGATTTATTTTACTTTTTAACATAAATATGCGAATATTTTCTCCAGATTAATAAATTGTAAATATATATTTAATTTGTACTACCCAATTTACATAATATATATATATATATATATATATATATATATATATATATATATATATATATATATATATATATATATATATATGTATATATATATATATATATATATATATATATATATATATATATATATATATATATATATATTAATTTCATTGAGTGTACAGGATCAATTTTTTTTTCTTTACATTCTATTAAAAGTAACCTCTACAAACATTTCTACGTTTCTTTGATCATTATATAAATCAACTTGCTCAATAAAAGATGGATATAATTTACCGTTTGTCATCTGCTGAATGAAATAGACACAAAACAAGCCACATGAGTTTGAAAAGAAACTTTGAACTCTGAATGGATTGACGGTAATAATTTTATTCATTTTTACTAAGTTTTTACGAATATAAACATCATTCTGGAACCTTAGAGATAGAAGGACAAAATAATACAAACGTTTTTTGTTAGCAAACAAAGCGATCCAATGCGAACCAGGTCTATGGCTGCTGTCCAGATTAATTATATAAGCTGCTGGCAGTTTTAAAG
Source organism: Ceratothoa steindachneri (assembly GCA_963969495.1). NCBI lineage: Eukaryota > Metazoa > Arthropoda > Malacostraca > Isopoda > Cymothoidae > Ceratothoa > Ceratothoa steindachneri. The sequence continues at coordinate 195,272,611 of OZ018317.1, forward strand.
ATGAACATGGATCAGTGTCTCTCGCAAAACATCCATCAAAAACTCGTTTTGTAGTTTTACCTCGATACAATAGTTCTTCTATTTCTGTTGCATTCATTTTATTAAGAATAAACTAATACCTTCTTAGACTTATCTATCTAGATAACAGACTGAAACTCTACATATATAACAAGGGAGACCGGTTCTATTAATGGAAATTTAAACTATAACTGTACTGATAATGTTCCCTGTTGTATGGGATTGGGGCATTCTCCAAGACAAGTAGTATTCTTGTCCTGATTTAGGTTAATACAATAAATATTTTTGCTTTTTATGAATTGTTCATAAGTAAGTCCAATACTCTGCCCACCTCCAATACACCCTATACCGTTATATAACGAGTAAAAAGCCCTTGTCGCAACCTGATCTGTATCGTCCGAATAGTCTAATTCAAATGGTCTTTCAACTTCATTCATGTTTATATAGATAGTGATGCGATTCACATTATAAGGTTTAAATTCAAACGGTGATGCATCAAAACTACCAGAAAATGCAGAATGATCAACCATTCCTATAACTATGCGTGTAGGTATTCGCCCCATGAAGATATTATCCACACTCCTCATTGATATTCCACTCACAATTGTAAAATTTCGCATGCGAACTTGTGTGATAGGGTACTTAGCGTTTGATTTAAGCAACCTATCTTCCATCTCTAGATAAGCTGATGCTGAAAGAAGGACTTTTCTAATGTAAAGAAAACTCTCTACTAATTCGATTTTAGCTTCTAAACCGGTCTGACTTCTAAATGGTGTAAATAAATGTGGTGCCCTGGATAACTTTTTCTTTATTGAGACTCCATTAATTAACAGCTTATGTTTTGAGAAGAAATCAGCGTGTAGTTTTCCATATACATCAATTAGTTTTTTCTGAGATCTGCTATATTTCTTTTATATACTTTCTTTACTAGAGTAATATCCTGCAGTAAAAATAAAAGTAAATTTTTCTTCTTTAGTATAGTTCAACAGGATCTCTAAATATGCACAATAGGGTTAATTATTCCCAATCGAATTTACAGATTTTTCATTTAAATAAATATCAACATTGCTGAACAAAGTGTGAAGAATATTATTTTCATGGAAAACATTCTCCTCATCTAAAAGTTAGCTTCCGTTTGACTTCACAATTCTTGCTTTAATATAAAGTTAAACCTCACTATGGTCTACATAATACTGTCCGTTACATGATACATAATATTCAACCGGTTTGAGGTCGGGAGAGATATTTCTGAAGGTAGAGTAAGACTGATAATTGCTTTCAACGATGAAAGTTAGGGTTGGTGGAACAGTAAACAAATCGAGTTCTATCTTTGAACAGATATCACTTGTTGGATGAAGAGCATTCATTTTACACATGTAAGCATTACAGCCGTTGATATCTTTATGAGAACATCTATGAAATGTCTGATCGTTTATATTATGAGAAAAAACATCCCCAGCTTCATCATAATCTATTCTCCACTTTTTTCTATTCTTCAACTTCTCATTCATCCATTTTCTCTTATTTATTACACCTATTTTTCTGATTTCCTCTCATTATTCCTCTCAGATTTTAACTTTCTTCTAATATACTCTCTAGTATCTTTAGTGATATTATTTTGTAACCTTCCAGCTAGTCTCTCACAGCTTGCTTCGAACTCTTTCCTTGCACAATATCCTGAACAGTATCGAAATCGGCTGAAATAGCCTTCTTTCTTAGATAATGAGCACCACCCTTTAGATATGGTACTGCATTTCTGAATAGGAAAGAGAAGAGGGATCCAAGACCATGTTCCCTCTGAGCTCTTAACACTTTAAACACGCGTGGTTCATTCAACACTTTTAATTATCATTTAATGTTTACTCTTAATGTGTAGTTTATCATCAAATGATCGAGAAAGAATGGAAATTTTACTCCTTCAACCGTTCTTATATAAATATAAATTGATATAAATATAAAGTCCCAAGAGCTTAGATTCAGATAGTGTGGATTATTACTAGTTATACTGAATAAAGCATCATTGGAAGGAAGATGAATAATTCTCATCAGCCTCGACTGTGTCTCGCCTACTAACTGATAGGCTACAAGGTTAGACTTGTTTTTTCCATGTCGTTTAGCTTTAACTGTTCTCTCCAATACATATTTCTTACAGAAGTCAAATTTTACTTTCTGTAGGTCTTCTTCATAAACCCCACCTTCAGTATTTTCTCCATTTAAATCTTCAATATAATACAGGGCTAATACATTTGAAATTATATATATATATCTTGTAGATTTCCTCACTTCACCCTATTTTGTACCCTTATTTAAATTTACTGGAAACGCGTGAGATTTGAACATACTCACCGATCTTATATAGAAACCTCTTTTTTAACCTTTAGCTCTCTGCTTCGGTATAGCTACATCGTGTATAACTTTGAACGGTGTGTTCTCAATCATTATATGTCTAGAATTATTATAAGCCTTTGCAAAATCCACTAATACGTCGATGTATTTCCAGGTATTATTAAAAGTAAAGCATCTGACAAGTCTTTCTTTTATTGTTCTTTGTACACGCTCTACAAGACTAGCTTTGTTTAGAGAGTAAACATGATAAATGCCGATATTAAATTCACTTAATAAACGTTTCATCTTATCTCCTTTAAACCCTCCTCCATCATCAGAACATATATAACCTGGAGTCCATCCGGATTCTTCCATGAGATTTCTTACAGCATTTGACACTACCTGATCCGTCTTCTCCTTAAAAGGAATTAACCAGAGATATCTAGAATATACGTCAATTACAAAGAGTATGTATCGTACACCGTAATCAAAACTTTCATATTTGGACATCACAGTTAAATCTAGTTGCCAGATCTCGTTAGAACCTTGCGCTTTTACGTGTTTGGTCTTGAATCTTTTTCAAACGGGTTTATGTAATGTATAGCTATCCAAACCCAAGAGAAAGATTTTGACATCAGATCTTTTGGCAATCTTTTTTACAGATTGATGTAGTCGATTTACCCCACCAAAAGTTGTTGGTAGACTCGGGGATGTATATAAGCGTAACAATCGATGGTTCATTTCTTACTGAATATCTGACTAGCTTACACTCTTATCCAATTTTATTTTGCATCTAGATTAAAATACATAATTTCAATTAGAATTTCATCGATTTTCACAACCTTATTACTTTCTATATGTTTACTGATTCTCTGAATCAAAAGATGTGGATTAATCGAATCGGGAAATCGGTATTCGATATATAACGGGGGAAAAATGATCAATGTTTATTTTTAATTGAACCTTATATTTTTTAAAATTAATATCAGAAGGTTTTTATATGATCCAGTATTTGAATAAACATATTTATTAAAGAATCGTGCTCTGATAAAATATTATTTCTATCTTGGGTAAACTTAAACTTTCTTCTTGCAAGTCTTGATGACGCAGGCTGGTGACATTTTCCCCGCTGGACTTTCATGGTGAGACTGGTTGATTAATAGATATTCTATTAAATTATCTTTACACGTAATGGTGACATAGTCTTAAAGATCCCTGAGTACAAATTCTTTCACAAGTTTGATACTGTCCCCCCTATTTTTGAGAGGGGGAACGAGATATTTTTTATAGACTCAACTTCTGTGACGGTGGGTTTAGGTTTTCGCCATTCATCAAGTCCATCGTTGAATGTAAGATAACAGACATCAACCGCATTCTGTAAGCATTTTTTTTGACGAAAACTTTGATGAAACTTTTCTTCAATTTTTAGAAAAGTTTTGACTTTATACTCATTGTACAGCGCATTTTTAAATCGTGTAGGAATGAACTCTTCATCTCTTTTCCAGTAAATAAAGAAATGAATACTTGGAAATAGACTGTTAGGGTTGGCCTTGACTAAACACTTTAACTGCTGTACACCATGGTCCTTCACCAAACGATAAACATAGGGGAAGTTTCCTATTTTAACTTGTGTATTGCAGCAAACACAAGCCAAAACTTATCCTCACTAAGGAATAGTTTATTGTTATAGCGGGTTCTTCCATAGGTATTTTCAAAGATTACTCTAACATAACCGAATTTTGTTCAAGTAATCTTCAAAAGCCTGAATATATTAATTTTATATTCTTGTCGTATAATTTGCGTCACCTGTAATCGAGACATAGCTTCTTACGCGTGATGAGTATTCGTGTGAATTTGGATAGACAGTGAGACAAAAGCCATTAGGATTGGGTTTCTCTGACGCGGTTTGAAATTTCAGGTTTATTATTGCATTTAAAATTATTTGATTGGACCGTCTAGTTTCCATTTCCATCAGTGAAATTGATTAATAATACAACCAGTTCCCTCTTTTTGATTGTTAGCGATAGTAAGAAATACGACGTGTGTTTGCGCAAACCCTTGAGGTTGAAGTGGAAGAAGTTAATGCATGAGTAATATTTTCTAATTCTTTCCGGCGTTGTGAATTTTCTATAATAGATTTCCTGAAATTGAAAGATATTAACTTTGTTCTTACTTCTTCCCAGAAGATGGCTGGTGGTCTTTTCCACGATCTAGTTAAATCACTAAGGAGGTCGATAATGTTAGTTTGGGGGAGTCTTTTACCGTCGATTGTAACACCCCATTTTTATCTCAATCCTTCGGTATTTTTTAATGTCTGATAAATTAATCTACTCCTTTCACGAACATTAGGCTCCATTGTTCCTAGTACTTCATCTGCATATCCGTTTATTTGATTCCTATTACTCTGGTTAACATTAGCGGGAGGTGAGTTTACAACCTTATCATACTGTTTTAAATAAAGTTCCAACGTCTTCTAATAAAGTATAATACGTTTATCTGGTGGTATGTGTGAATTATTGAGTAGAGTAGTCAATTTTCTCTCCAAAGATAAAAGTCTTTCTTGAAATAGTATTAAGTATAGAGGTAACTCTCTCTCTTTTTTTGGATAAACAATATTTTTTTTAATCTTAGAAGGTTAGAGAGAAAAGGTGTTAAAACAGAGAATAAGAATGGTAGAAACGATCCTCCACGCTGATTTATCATTTTTTTCTTTAGACTTATATAAACTGGTTTCCGAGCTAACATATGTATCAACCGTAGGAATAGTGATATCTTTTGTTTCTTTGATGCTGTCATCTGAACATTATATTTTAGTAGATTAAGACACATTTCACATACAATTTGACAAAATCACTATCCATGCTTCCTATAATTGA